>JABTTQ020001849.1:0-50000 GCA_016081115.2 Rehmannia glutinosa | reverse complement strand
GTGAAAACACTATTTTAGCCTAATTGTGCCGGGCCGACTGAACCGGCGGTTCAGTCTGGTTTTTAAACATGGGATATGGGAGTCACTACAAATAATTTTTGTTCATTATTTAAAATTTTCCTTCTCAGTGCATCTTTAGATACTTGTTTTTAAACGAACATTGTTTCTTGAAGGGACGAAGCATCAATCTCATCAGGATTACTTGGAAAAAGCCGATAAAGCTAGAAGTGAAAGACTTTCTACTGGTTCGTCCACAACTAGATGAAGAAACTATTCTCTTCAAACAGATTATCTTCTTCTGTAACCTCTTTTGGATGCCAGCATTCTATGTTTTGTTTCCAATTTTACATGATTAAACTTTCCGGCTCTATCGTGTACTTGAGACCTTAAAACTCAACATTCAATATAGAGTTAATTATAAAAATGACCTCTGAAGTTTAGCCCAATTACAGAAAAACCAATCACCTTTCAGGTGTTTGTAACATTTTAAGGGAGTATTTGTAATTTTGAAAGATAACTGAAGGTTTCTTTAAGCTAAAATTCAGGGTTAGTTTTGGTAAATATCCGTTTAATATATAAAAAAAAAATTAAATAAAATCAACATTCATAAACCAGCCATACATTCACACAATGATTAATTACAAAATTTACCTTGAGGTTCAACCTAATTAAAAAAAAACGCAACTATCTTTGAAAATTAGAAATATCGTACTAATATTTGTTTTTATTTTACGAACTGCATCTATCGAGATGTGTAGTTAATATTTTGTTAACAAATGCATATAATTCACATCTATCTAGCCGCAGGTTCCCATCGAATTCGAGCCTCTCACACTACTGCTTGAAGCCCTCAATATTAATTGTTTCACCATTGTGCCCCGTGCTCGAACCTTTAACCTCTCCAAAGAGAGGCCAAGAGTTACCTCATGTTCACCAATTGGTCAAGGATCATTGGATTTAGAAGATTGTTTATAATACTCAAAGTGGGCATTTGTAATTATAAACACTAGATTGAAGTTTACATTTGCTGAACAAAATACGTACATATCTCAATAGATGTAATTAGTAAAACAAAAATAAAAATAACTGAATTTTTTATGATTAGGCTAAATCTCAGGGCTAGTTTTTTAATTTTACCTTCACAGAAACCATATATTTGGCCGAAAACATGTAATAATTTTTATTGATATGGTACTAGTTACAAGATACAACAATTGCCAGATATGTACAGCAAACCTCAAAGCATCTTCACAACTCAAAAAATGAATACAGTGAAGATGTGGATTTTTAAGACAAAACATTATATGAACACTTCATTAAAAACCATTTGGAGATCAGATGTAAGGATTAATGTGGGACGAATAATCCCGAATCCCAGCTCCTTCCCATCCCATCCATTCTTCCCACATGTCCCAATCCTGATCGTTCATTCCTCTCATCGGTTCATCTTCATCGTAATAATCGTACACCTCCATCTGTGGTGTGCTAGGTCCCCCTCGCAAATTACTCATCACAATCTGCATCATATCATCAGAAAATCATCTTTCAGACACTTCATGTGATATGTTTTGAACTTATCTACCGATAAAACCATCGAAAGAGGAAGGTTTTGCTTTTGTCCGATGGACGATTAGATATTGATTCTTCATTTCATGGCTTCTTCATGATATTTTAGCTTAATATTCTAATTTGGCATGAGGATCGAAGCCAGAAATGAAAATTAGGGGGACGAGATTTATTTTTTCTTAAAACTAGTAGGTAAAGAGGTGTTTTTTTCCTAGGGGGCAAGATTTTAGTATTTAATAATTTTTTAAACAAAATTTATATTAATTGTTAGAAACTTTGAAGCTGAGGAGGTGACCCCGGCTGCCAGCCCCTAGCTCCGTCTCTGTGTAACATTACAAAAAAACAATTTTTTTTTTACAGAGCTAGACCTTTTTTTTCTTTCGATCAATAACAAAAGTTGACATTTGTACTTATCTTAGGTCGCATCTGAATGGAAAGATTTGATTTTGATAAATTAAATTAGAGCGTCACGTCTCACGCGATTCCAACATTAAAAGAATTTCAAATCCATCATAATATCTGAAAAAATATTTCAAGTTCTAGTTGTTAAATGATTTGTATTATATAGTAGTTAAATATTTACCCAAATAGGCTCAATGAACTAATTTATCTCCTAAAAGTCAAACATCTAAATCATGTTTTTCCTAGTACTCCATTATTTTTTCCTTCTACATGAAGGAGCTGGAGTGGGTGATTGAAAATGACTCATCACTAACTTGGTTTCAACTTCAATAAGATAAGAGATGACAAAGCAATTGGAATCATGATAATGTTTCATATATAAGTGGTAACCAGAACAAAAAATAAACCACAAGAATGGCCCCTGTTTTCATTCAAAAGTTAAAATAAACAATAGGGGTGACAATTCGGATCAGCATGTCGAGTTCTTGTTTGGTTTCGAGTTGATTTTGGGTTTGCTCAAAATACATCAAAATATAAATAAAATGAAAAATAACAACTTTTTCGACAAATTGGTAACATTGTGTCAGACTCGTGTTAGTCGTGTTCGTGTTCAGGTCATATTCGTGTTTCTCTCAGTAACTTTATGTCGGTTTCGTATCGTGTCAGGATTGCCACCCTTAATAAACACATCACATCAAGAGAAACTTATAAAGTCCACAAGGCTTTATTTAAGAAGCAACCCAAGTCATTTCATGCTATAAATAATGATTGATGCTTCAAGTGGACACAATTAATATTACCAGCATCATGAGAATAAATAAAAGCTAAGGTAGCTTTCAATATGAAAAGGGACTTAAACCTACTTGAAAAGGGCAAGTGAATTTAAAATGAAGCTACTTACATCATATGCTTCATTAATTTGGTGAAATTGGGTTCCACAATTGCTTCCTCTACAGACATCAGGATGATACTATAAATCAAAGTCAAATTAACAGGTTAGTACGACAAAATAATTACTCTATACCTTGTAAATAACCACGAAAATACTCATAAAAAATAAATAATAAAATAACCGAAAAAATTCAGAACCAACAAAACTCAAAACTGTACAAGCCATAAATTCACATAAATCGGATAAAGTAAAAGAAACAACGATTTAATTGTAAAATTGGTCTAGCAATTTTGGTTTGGTAAATATTTTAGGTAGTAAATTTGATCCGTCAAATTTTGATTATGTGCAATTTTTATGCTGTATAAGTTCTAAATTTTGCAATTTTAATCCTACAAGTTCTAATTTTGTGCGATTTTCATTTATTTTCACAATACCCTTGTCCATTAGCCAATACCTATGATAGTTAAAAGTTACAGATCTAAAATTGCTATTTGACTAAAGGATAAAATCATCAAAGACAAATTACAAACTATTACATGACTAAAATTGAAATAAGCCCAGAAAAAACAGGGGAACTAAAAATGGATAGGATAAGCATCAAAGCAGAGCATTAAATACAATTAAGTAACGAGAATGAATAATCAAATTAAATGAATTCCAAGGATCATATAACAGAAAAACATGTTTCAGGATTTCAGTTCACAAACGGGTAAAAATTATAATTCAAATTTAAGATTTATGAAATCAAGATTATGAATATGAACACCTAACGCCATAAAATAATTTAAAACCTCTGAACAACAATAGAAGATTATTATGCGTGATAACCAACCATCCCAAAGATAGCCCTTTCAAAACGAAAAAAACAAAATAAAATTTGCAAATTAAAAACCAATATTTCTTTTCTTGAATATTTGAAATAATAAATTGTAACCCATCAAATAAAAAAAAAAAACTCAAGAAAACAAAACATTAAAAAATATACCTGAAGAGCAAGCTGCCTGAAGGCTTTTTTAACCTCAGATTCAGAGGCACCAGGGTTAATCCTCAGAGTCTTGTACGGATCACTCACAGTAGCAGAAGAAACACAAGAAACCCTAAATCCATTTTTCTTATTATTATTATTATTCCTCACATTTGTTTCCGAAAAATTATCCTTCAATCGAGCCCAAGAACCTGATGCAGAACCACATCCCACAGCAGCAGCCATTTTTCATAAAATAAATAAAAAAAACCCAAGATTTATTTTTCCAAGTTAATGAAATACCACAATGCGAAAAAAAAACCCCACAAAATACTCTGAATCTTTATACAGATCTTTGCGCCAATGTGAAAATCAAATGGCAAAAACCAGAGCAGTTTTCAGAAGGGTCTGTTTGGTATTAATTATAAAATACGGTATGAAAACAGAAAATGGTACGAGAAGAAAATGGTGGTGGTGGTGGGAGACCCTTTATAATATTATATGCCTTCTAATAATTGAAATAAAAATAAAGTCATTCGAAGGAAGAAGAAGCAATGATGTATTTATATATATCAACTTTGTGTGGGGTGACGTGTTTTTTGTTTGTCTTATTTATTTAACGTCTTTTATGTGGTGTGGATGGTTTATTGGTCAGAGTTTGACAATCTTATCCGTCCCTTGGCCTTCGGTTTTGGTCCTATTCAGATTATGATGTATGGGGGCTTTTCTATTGGCGCATCTGTTTTTTAGCTTCTGGTGGTATTGTATCTTTCTGATCTATAACTCTATTTTGACCCCTATATTATCTCTATTTTCCGGATAAGGTATTATTTTGTAGAGCCGTTTTTTTTTTTTAGCCATTCCTAACAAATCAAAATGTTTTTTAGCCATCTATTTCAAATACATTTTTTTAGCCATTTTGGGGTATAAAATGACATTCATACCCTTTTAGCATGTTTGTTTGATATTTGAGTTATTTCTCTCAATGTGTAATATATAACAGGGTATGCTGTAACTCGAATTCGAGTCACAGTAACTCGAATTCGAGTCACAGTAACTCGAATTTGAGTCATGTGTGACTCGAAAAAAATAATTTTTTTTTTAAAAAATCTAGTCACAAATGACTCGAATTCGAGTTACTTCGAGTCACATTAACTCGAATTCGAGTCATGTGTGACTCAAAAACAAAAAAAAACATTTAAAAAAAAAATTTAAAAAATTGAGTCACACATGACTCAAATTCGAGTTACAGTGACTCGAATTCGAGTCACTCAATGTGTGATATATAAAATAAAGTTCGTCAATATAACCAAAAGGTTTGTGTGGCATAGCAGTTTGTCCAATGTTTCCTCACTATTAGGTCATGGTATCAATACTCACTGACCCCAATTTTTTTTTCTAAATAGTGAGAAAACACTAGACAATCCACTATGCCACACAAACCTTGAGAAAACACTAGACAATCCACTATGCCACACAAACCTTTTGGTTATAATAACGAACTTTATGTTATATATCACACATTGAGTGACTCAATTTTTTTTTTTAAAAAAAACATTTTAATTTTTTTTTGTTTTCGAGTCACACTTGACTCGAATTCGAGTTACTGTGACTCGAATTCGAGTCACAGTGACTCGAATTCGAGTTACTACATACCCAATTATTTTTTTTTCCAAAAAACTTTGAAAACATAACTTTTTCGTTTTAAATTCGTTTTGCATGTATAATATATCAAATTAATCCTCTTTTCAATATCTATAATTCAACACCCATATTGCATATTTTAAAATGAAAAATACTGGTTCGATTTCTTAAAAAAAGTTTTAAAAAAAAAAAAGAGTAAGAAGATACATAGAGATAAGTGAAATAGAGAGAAATAACCCAAATATCAAACAAACATGCTAGAAGGGTATGGATGCCATTTTACACCCTAAAATGGCTAAAAAAGATGTGTCTACAAAACATGGCTATTTTTAATCTTTACATTTTCTAAATGGCTATTTTGTACCATTACCACTATTTTGTATATTGTGTTTGGTGATTTGGAATTTTGGATGACTTGTATTGAGACTTTTGTAACTTTGGCATGCACCGTGATGCTTTCTTTTAGAAAATTTTTTGATTTTTTTTAATTGAACAAAATTATGATTCAACAACTCGAACTAAAGGTTTATAAAATAATTAAAGGAAGTCAAAAGCTCTAAATAAACCCCAAATAAAGAAAAGGAAACATAATCTTATAAAGGCCAGAAACTGACATAAACAAATGAATTCCAAGCCTAGACACCTTATGTCAATCAACAATGAAACTGTTGTGTTTGAACAGTCTCGTCGTTTCCTTCAAGAAAATGGGTCTTAATAGAAAATCGGACATCGTTTCCAAAAGTTACACCATTTACAGTATTATTGTTATTATTCTTATTTCGTTCCATTGCGTCCAAAACGTGTCCTCAACTCATTCCACGTCAAATAATGACATTATATTTTTTCGATATTCTTTTATTCAAATGCATACATTATCCAACACAGATTTTCATCACATATTCTCTCACAATATATTCTCCATAACAAGAAAATAGAAAAAATAATAAAAATGGACAAGTGCAAAAAATTTCCGTTAGGTTTGTTTATCTTAATTATAAAAAAATCCATTTATCTTCTAGAATTACAAAAATTCCCCTAATGACAAATATAAGTACCCCTAAAGTTTGTAACTGTTATATAAATTCACCCCTCATGGCCTCATTTGGGTGCAATTTGGTTTCAATTTTAAAAATAGGATCATTGAGGGGTGCAATTTGGTGTAATTTGTAAAAATAGAAGTAAATGTCAATAAGATATTTGTAATTTTGAATGACAACCGGTTTTTGGACTAGAGTAAAATCATTTTTCTTGAATTTTCACTTTTAACAGTTCATTCTGCAGAAGGTGGTTGTAAACTCATCCAACATATACATTTCAAACCGATAAATTACTCAACTACTGTATATCCAAATGGGGAGAATTCTTTAATAACAAAGAGTCAATGAGGCCAACATCATAAATAGCAAGAGTTCATAGGAACAAAATCTAATTTTTGAATAAATGAAGAAAGGAGCTAATGTGGCGTCAAGTCATGCCACGTGGTCTGTGATCCTGTAAAACCGTAAAGGTAGCGCGAGGCAGACCATTTTCATAAGCACTTTTTTATCTTCTCCCTTTGGTTTAGACTAATTCAACTCCCCACCTCTCGTGATTCATGAAATTTACACACACACTTAGTGGACAATAATAAGCTTTGAGCCTATCTGATATTTTACCGAAAGTTTTTCCCTTTTTATTCTTGTTGAATTCGGGGACTTGATACGGCCTGTAAGTCCAAGCCGCTACGATAATCTAGAGGGGGGGTGAATAGATTATCTCCATCTTTTCGATTTCGCCCTCTTTTTCAAACCGAATGCTCAAACAAAATAATGAAGGTGCGGAATGTAAACAACACACGACGATTTAAAGAGGTTCAACCCACCTAGGGCCTAATCCTCTACCACCCCAGTATATCCGGGATGGATTTCAAAAAGAAAAAAGATTTTATAAATTTACCAAAAATTAATACAACACCAACTTACAACAACACCTTGAAGAGCACCACACTCTTCTTCAACAACACCTTCAAGATTATCACAATCTCTTTTGAAGATCACCACAATCTTCCGTCTTGAAGAGCACCGAACTCTCCAACACCACCTTTGGAGATTACCACAATCTCCCTTTGAAGATTACCACAATCTTCCTTCAACGGCACCTTTGAAGATCACCACAATCTTCAATCTTGAAGAATACCAAATTCTTCAACACCTCAAGAGTACCACACTCTTGAATTACCTATCACCTAGATCACCCAAGTGTATTCTTACCACAAGAATACTCACAAGGATATCTTGTGTTTGGTTGATGAATTACAATCAAGATTACACTTTGAAAAATATTACAACTCAAAAGTGCAAGTGTAATCAAGAATGAAAGCCTAGACCTCAAGATGTGAAAGTGATAAGATTTCTTGCGCTTATTACAACAAGAATGTTGAAATGAATAACAAAGATTATGTGCTTGTGATATCTCTTGTTTTTGTATCAAGTCTTGTATTTGATCCCTCAAGCTTTCATCTATTTATAGGAGAGCCTTCAAATTTGAATTTCAACATAGGCTCCTCCAAAGGCTCCTCCAAAGGCTCCTCCAACATGTGCTCCTTCACGGGCTCCTCCATGTTTTCTTTTGTCTACAAATAAGACAAAGAGATTAAAATAAATATGGTTGTCTCATAAGGATACAAAAATCGATTATAGAACAATCCCACATTTTAAGGAAGAATGGTCTCACGCACAACTTATATTTTTTTGTCAAACTAAAGGCGGCCGTTTGCGCACAATAGGACGTTTGAAATAATCTTGAAAAAATACACGGGCGGCGACGGCCGAGGGTGCTCGACCGGCCGACATCACCCCTAGCCGGTCGACCTCTCCAAAAATAGAACAGGAGATTTTGCACACTTGCAGTGCACCGACCGACTGATGACGGCCGGCCGACCGGACGGCCGACACCTGAGATGACACCGGCGGCCGACCGCTTGATTTTTCTTCCGTCTCATTTTCTGCTTCAAAAATCATCTTCAGTACACGGGTTGCCCTAAATATTGTCCAATTTTTTTGCCGAAATAAAACTCAAGAAATACTCCAAAAAGACAAAAAATTGTCCAATTTTTGAGTATTAGGAAATAAAACTCATTGTTTTAGAAAAACACTTAACACAAAATCATCAAAACATTTTAATCAAATACTCCAAAAATTCAAAAAAACATTTTAATCCAATTAGGACATTAGGATATTTTAGAACCATTGTTTTAGTGTAAAAACACATTAACACAAAATCATCAAAAGTGTTGTCCAATTTTATATCGAAGATAGACTTGTAGAAATACTCCTAAAATATTAAAACCATTTAAATCATTTAGGAGTATTTGGACAACCTTTAAAAACATTTTTTGGTATAAAAACAAAATCATCAAAATCATGATAAAACCATTTATCAAACAATCTCCCCTTTTTGATGATTACAAACCAAAACAATTTTAACGAGGTCGTTTTTTAAAACAAAACAATTTTACCTAGGTTAAAAAGTTATCCGTTGTGAGCGACAACATTCCGTGCAAAATAAACACAAGGATGGGAGTAGAGATATTCAAGCACATATAGCAAATGCTCCCCTATCAACATACACAACAAGAGTTATATAGAAGCGACTTAAACATAAGCTAAAATATTAGCTTTTCGATATTGAGCTTAAGTATCAAAAACTTAAAAGCTCCCCCAAAAGATACATCATTAGAACCGTATATAAGTCCATACTACAACCAATGGACCATGATTCATACATAACCAAAATGCACCAAGTGGACAAAATATGATCCACAACTTATGGCTTTATGAAGCCATAGCTTAGCTTCTTTTCATTAAGCATATCTTAGCTTTTATGAGCTACAGAGCTTATAACCTATTTCTCCACATGTTTCTCCCCTTTGAATCATCAAAAGAATGTTAGCACAATAAATACATCATATATTCATATCAAAGTGTGCAACAAAACCGATGTATCGAGCTATTTGAATAGTGAAGCTTATAAACCAAATAGGAGGGAAAAGTCGAATTATACGACTTGTAGAAGCTTATGAAAAATCATTTCATTTGCAAAAACATGATCTCTATAAATATATGAGACTTTTGAAATCGAGAGAATCATGTAGGTGATGAATTTTTCATTGAAACGTTTTATCGAACACTCACGGGCGTCAAAATTAGAAAATAATATATATAGCCCTTGTAAATGTAATCAAGCCAAGTTTTTCATCACCAAATTCAATTTAACAAGTATCATTCATAACAATCAAGAAGCTCATCACAAAAATATATGAATTTCATCAAGAAAAATACATATAAGCCACAAACTTAAGGTTCTACCCAATTGAGCTAAAGAAAATGAAATTCTTACCATTCAATCGGAAAAGACGAGCAATGATGATGATAGTCGAGCTAGATAATCCCCAAAATATATAATTCATGCATCAAAACTCATTTGAAGTAAATTGTGTGTGAAATTTGCAAAGGGACGAAAAATGGCCAAAATGTGTCAAAGTGACGAATCTTTCAAGACAAACCAATTTAATCCAAATTTTAGCCTAGGGCGACCGGTCGAGGTTGAGGGCGACCGGCCGAGGTTGAGGGCGACTTGCCCTCAACCCTTTCAGCCCACCTGTCTCTCGCTTTTTCCAAAATCCGAATTTTCAACCAAAAATCCAATTTTTCGCCCTAAGTTTTAAAACGTGCAAAATGCAAACATAGACCTCATTCAATATACATTATGTCATGATCAAGCTCAAAATGAGGTAAAATACTCGTGTTAACGATCAAAAAGTCCGCGAGTTATCCTTGAGACTAATTAAACACATCTCAAGTTTTTGTTAAAAATCACAATCCCTTAAAAATATATCGAATCTCAATATGTTTAGTTCGATTATGACGAACCAAATTTTTAATACGAATAACCGTATATTAGATACCGAACTTGTTATCCCGAAAAATAAGAACGTTTTAAAGCTTTGGATACAACAAGTCATAAGAAGAAGTGTCTTTCAAATATTTGAAAATTTCTTTTAATGGCACTTTAATGAGATTCGTTGGGATAGTTTTTTGAAGTCGAGCATATAGACATAAGGCATATGGAATGTCGAGTCTATAGGAATAATACAAGAAAACATACCTCGAATTTGTTTGTCAACCGACATGCCTTTCTCAACCTTTGTCAATCTTTAGCCATAGAGGTTGAGATAGTTTTTCTAATGCCTAACTCCTTCAAGAGTTCTTTTGAAATATAACCATCTTCTTGGCATTGAATAATTTGAAGTCCAAGCGATAAATTGAGCTCCCTCATCATGCTCATCTCGAGTTCACCTAGTATCAACTTAGAAAAATATCTTGCACAAATATTCATTAGTATCACCAAAAATATTCTCATAAATATGCACAAGTATAAACAACCTTGCCCTTTTTCACAAACAAAGAGAGTAATATCAACTTTACCTTTTGTAAAATTATTTAGCAAAAATAGCTAAGTCTATCATACCATACACGGGGTACTTGTTTTAAACCATACAAGGCCTTAAAAACAATCATTTGGCCTAGAAAAATTTTAAACCCCGGAGGTTGTTTTACATAGACTTCTTCTTGAATAAAACCATTGAGAAAATTGGATTTAACATCCATTTGGTAAAGTTTGAAATTTTCTTAGAACAAGAATGGGCAAGTAAAATGCAAATAGCTACTAAATGTGCTATGAGTGCAAATGTTACATCAAAATCAATTACCTTCTTCTTGAAAATACCTTCGAGCTACTAACCTCGCCTTAGTTCGACCAATGTTGCCTTGGTCATCGAGTTTGTTCCGGAATACCCTTTTTGTCTTCTTCATCATAGGGCATCCAATTGATCTAAGGTGTTCATAATAGAACATTTACATCCAAATATTTTGAGGTAACTTATATTTGGAGTACTTCATTTCTCATCTACACAACTTAACAAACTCATTAACGGCATCGCTTATATAAGCAAGAAAAAAATAGCCCAAGTGTAAAAAACATGCCTCAATCACAAAATATCTTGCATAGTAGAAATAGACACTATACATAGACCAAGAAACACATACTATGCATTTAGAATATCATCAAGAATCTAATAAATCATGCAAGTTCAAATAAGCTTAAGAAAGCTATAAAAGGTCTCTTTTGAAATTTGAGAATCCGATAGCATATAATTGAGACCAAAAAAAATTTGAACAAAAGTTTACAAAGCAAATATGTGCAATCAAATATCAAATAGTGCCTTTCAAAAATCTAAAAATCCTCTTAATGGCATTTGTACGAAATACTATGAAAAACAAGCACATAGGCACATGGCAATACATATATCGAGTCTATAAGAGTAAGAATAACACAAGTAAACATACCTCGATAATTTATGCCTTTCTTGACAAATAATGACGTAAATGGCCATTTGAAAATATGTAAATCCTACACAATTCTTAAAACAAATCTAGACAAATCATAATGATAGAAGTGTAGGCTAAGAGATATCACAAGTAAGCTCATGCCAAAAAAAAAAAAAAAAATCCATAGGAGATGATAACACACTCTAGTCGACAAAAATGCACAAGAGTTTTAAAAACATCATATGAGGTCTTCTTTTTCAAAAACAATTTTAAAAGCACAAATATATATTGAAGACCTTAATTAACAAAATAAATACTTGAAAACTCATTTGCAATAGGCACAAATAAAAACATACATACTAACTAGATAAAATGCATATTTTAAATGGGAGATACGGTTTACCAATTACGCCATTTCCATGGGTTGTGCCGTTCCCATTGTTGATGATATCTTCCCTTGATAAGTCACTTTGTTGATGATGACTTTTTGATTACTCCATTTCCAAAGTTTGTTGCCTTCCCATTGTTGATAGTCTCTTCTTCTTTGAAAATCATCTTGTTGATGATGTCTTTGCCATTTCAAGGATTGTGTTCTTCCCATTTTTGATTATATCCTCTTCTTGAAATTGGCTTTGTCGAAAATAGTTTCTCCTTCTTTGATCAAATGAAACGGTCATTTGATGTCTTCTTGCGGTATAAATTTTCTTCGATCATTATTTCACGGTACCTAATATGACATTGTTTTGTGGTACCCTCATGTGTTTGGGTCCTTTGGGATTAGTCTTGAGACTTTTAGGTCTCCAACAATATTTAGAGCTATTTAGCCCGACAAGAATTAGCCGTATGACCCTTTTTGCCACAATAAAAACAAGTAGTAATTCTAGGAGCATAATGACCAATATGCATAGTGACTTGATCCTTTTTCATATGATTAACAACTTTAGGCTTATGATCAAGTCCTTTATCACAATTATGAATATCAACAATATTGGACATTTTATTGGTACTTTAGTTGGATTTTAATAAATCCTTTTTCATGCAATCAATATTCTCAACAAGAGTACTATTTTCTATTTCAAGATTTCTAACCTTATCAAGAGTGGTGGTGTGAGCACATGATAGTGATTCATAGGAAGTAAATAAACTATCCTTATCATTTTTCAAAATATTGAATTCCTTTTTCAAATTTTTATACTTAACAAGCAAGCTTTGGAATTCATCTTGAAGATCATCAAAATCATTTTGCAAATCACTATAATCATTTTGAATAACAATATCATAAGAAGTAGAGGGCTTAAGACATACCTCATTTTCTTCATTGATGCCCATAAAACAATATTCAACTTCTTCATAATTGAAAGTTGTAGGAGGCTTATTCCTTAGATTTGAGCTTGTATGATCTTGAGAAGTAGATGCTTTTGTTTGACTCCTTTCATTTGCAAATACTCCATAGATGGCTTCTAATTTTTGCCATACTCCATGTGCCGACTTTATTCCTACAATATGTTCATATTCTAAGTTAGTAAATGAACAATATAAAATATTTAAAGCCTTACCGTTTAAGGAGATGATTTTCTTTTCTTCATCATTGAGCTTTTTGAAGCCTTTTGAGGTGTATGGTGTATCTTTCGTCGGAATGGATTCTCCATTAATGACGGTGTTCCAAATGTCGAACCCGCAACCTTGTAGATAGCATTCCATTCTTTCTTTCCAAAAATTAAAATTCTTGGAATCAAATAGTGGTGGCTTGGTGGTGGAGGTGCTTTAAAGTTGAGCTTCGTTCAGAGCCGACGATCGTTTTCTCTTTACTCGCGATGTGAAACGAGCTTGCCAAAGAGTTTGGCTCGATACCACTTGTAAGTCCAAGCGCTACGATAATCTGAGGGGGTGAATAGATTATCTCCATCTTTTCGATTTCGCCCTCTTTTTCAAACCGAATGCTCAAACAAAATAATGAAGGTGCGGAATGTAAACAACACACGACGATTTAAAGAGGTTCAACCCACCTAGGGCCTAATCCTCTACCACCCCAAAGATATCCTGGATGGATTTCAAAAAGAAAAAAGATTTTATAAATTTACCAAAAATTAATACAACACCAACTTACAACAACACCTTGAAGAGCACCACACTCTTCTTCAACAACACCTTCAAGATTATCACAATCTCTTTTGAAGATCACCACAATCTTCCGTCTTGAAGAGCACCGAACTCTCCAACACCACCTTTGGAGATTACCACAATCTCCCTTTGAAGATTACCACAATCTTCCTTCAACGGCACCTTTGAAGATCACCACAATCTTCAATCTTGAAGAATACCAAATTCTTCAACACCTCAAGAGTACCACACTCTTGAATTACCTATCACCTAGATCACCCAAGTGTATTCTTACCACAAGAATACTCACAAGGATATCTTGTGTTTGGTTGATGAATTACAATCAAGATTACACTTTGAAAAATATTACAACTCAAAAGTGCAAGTGTAATCAAGAATGAAAGCCTAGACCTCAAGATGTGAAAGTGATAGTACTTAGGCTATTACAACAAGAATGTTGAAATGAATAACAAAGATTATGTGCTTGTGATATCTCTTGTTGTTTGTATCAAGTCTTGTATTTGATCCCTCAAGCTTTCATCCATTTATAGGAGAGCCTTCAAATTTGAATTTCAACATAGGCTCCTCCAAAGGCTCCTCCAACATAGGCTCCTTCATGGGCTCCTCCATGTTTTCTTTTGTCTACAAATAAGACAAAGAGATTAAAATAAATATGGTTGTCTCATAAGGATACAAAAATCGATTATAGAACAATCCCACATTTTAAGGAAGAATGGTCTGTGCACAACGGTTATATTTTTCTTTGTCAAACTAAAGGGCGACCCGGTTGCGCATAATAGACGTTTGAAATAGATCGAAAAAATACACGGGGCGACCGGCCGGTGCTCGACCACGACATCACCCCCTAGCCTCGACCTCTCCAAAAATAGAACAGGAGAGATTTTGCACACTTGCAGTGCACTTCGACCGACCCTGGGCGACGGCCGACCGACCGGCCGACGACACCGATGCGGCCGACCGACCGATTTTTTTTCTTCCGTCTCATTTTCTGTTTCAAAAATCATCTTCAGTGCGGGTTGCCCTATAGAGGCGGCCTGGCCGACCAAGAGATGAAATATTGTCCAATTTTTGTCGAAAATAAAACTCAAGAAATACTCCAAAAATTCAGTAAAAACATTTTAATCCAATTGGGAGTATTAGGACAATATTTTAGAACCATTGTTTTAGTGTAAAAACACATTAACACAAAATCATCAAAAGTGTTGTCCAATTTTATATCGAAGATAGACTTGTAGAAATACTCCGGAAAATATTAAAACCATTTAAATCATTTAGGAGTATTTGGACAACCTTTAAAAACATTCTTTTGGTATAAAAACAAAATCATCAAAATCATGATAAAACCATTTATCAAACACGGCCCACATCATAAAATATACCCAATATGAGGAAGAACCTAAACCCATCAAGTGAGGTTTCATTTTGAAACCAATTGATGATAGGAGAAGTAGCTCACTGAGCTTATAAACAAGACCCCCTTCTCCTAATTAATTAATATGAGACAACTTACAAGTGATATATTTCAACACGCCCTAGCACTTGTGAGTGATTTATAAGTTTGTTAATCATCATCATATGATCTTCTATGCTCAATCACATCATATCGAAGACCCACTTTGGGCCGAGCTTGGGGTCTGATACCATATTAAATTCGGAAGATTTGGTACGATGCACATCATACAATTACAAATATTCATATTGCGTGTAAAAAAAATTGTTTATTAATGATTAAGTACACCATTACAATAAAAATAAAAATCAATAACTATTACGTGATACTCCCTCCGTCCCAAATATATAGTCCATTATACATTTTTAGAATGTCCCAAATATATAGTACATTTTCCATATTTTAATAGTAATTTTTCCATTCATTTACTATTATAACATTATTTAATATCCATTTTGTAATTTACAATGTTCATTAAATAAGGGCAAATTAAGTAAAGTCTTTGCATATTTGTAATTTCCAATATATTTTCTTAATCTGTGTGAAAAGTACAACTGAACTATATAATTGGGACGGAGGAGTATAATATCTATATATATATATATAAAAGCAAAATAGTTTCTAAAATTGTTTTCCCGCCTAAATGACACTTTCTAAAAACTTTTTCTGATTTTTTTTTCGGATTTTGGAATCCAAATTAATATAGTTGACTTTTAAATTTTGGTATGTATACTAAAATTAAGGAGAAAACATATAGGGATGATTAATTTTGGTATCCAATTTAATAATATATCATATTCAATTTAGTTAAATACGGTTAAATTGACTAAATGACTATAAAAAATACCGAAATTAAGGTTAAATCTTGATTGCAATCACAAATAAATGTTGAATCTTTTTCTATAGAGCATGATTTAAAATCGAAAATACTTAAATATCTATATCTATCTATCTATCTATGTATATATATATATAAACAAACCCCTTTCTAAAATTATTTTCCCGCCTAAATGACACTTTCTAAAAACTTTTTATGACTTTTTTTAATTTTTTTCTCATGAAACATTTATTTTTAATGGTAATTATTATTAGCTAAATCAGTTATTTGATATGTAAATTAATGTGGTTGACTTTGTTATTTTTGGTATGAATACTTAAACTGAGGAGAAAACATATAGGAAAGTTGACAAAATTAAATTTCTATACAACTGGTTTAATTTTATTATCCGATTAAATCAATTAAGAAGATTTTACTCAATTTAGTTAAATATTTTTTAAGTTGGCTATATGATTGCAAAATTAAACATACGGATGCCAAAATCGAGGCTAATCGTTTCTTTTATTTATTATGAATATGGTTGACTTTTTTATTTTGGTATACATACTGAAATCATGGAAATTACGGAGAAAACATATATGAAAACAAATAAATGTTGAATATGTTTCCATAGACATGGTATAATCGATATATAGCAATTATTATATATTGTTGAAATATCGAATTGATATATAACAGTTTTTAAAGCATATCCAATTACTACCATATATTAAATATTTGAATTGAATGTAAATATATTTATTTCAAACATACATATCATAACATATTGGTTGCAATTTCCTTCTAAGTTGTTCATATACCCTATAAATAGTTGACGATTATTATAAATCATTACATCATTACATTAATACAATCATAGACCCAAAATTAATTGAAAAAACTTCTCTCTCCAAAAAGCACGCACAAAAATGGCGAGCCTATCCAGCACAATGTTCAGCACCGCTATGCTCCCCCGCAAGCCGGCGGCGGTCTCCGCCACCAGCCTCCACTCCCTCTCCAACTTCAAGCAGGCCGCGCTCTTCGGCCTCAAGTCCGTCCCCTCTCGCCTCACCTGTATGGCCACCTACAACGTCAAGCTCATCACTCCGGAGGGTGGTGAGCTTCGAGTGCCCTGACGACGTCTACGTCCTCGACCAGGCCGATGAGGCCGGGTACGAGCTTCCGTACTCGTGCCACACCAAATCCTGCTCCTCCTGCGCTGGCAATGTGGTTGGCGGCAGCGTCGACCTGGCCGACGGCAGTTTCCTCGTCGATGACCAGATCGAGGAAGGGTGGGTGCTCACCTGTGTGGCTTACCCTACTTTCGATGTCACCATTGAGACACACAAGGAGGAGGAGCTCACTGGTTAATTTAATTTGATGATATTGAAATTTAATTAAATAATGTCTGTTTTTTTTATTGTTCATTTTAATTTACGACTTTTGAGTTGCTGGAACAAAATTAATATTGTTAAATGTTATTGTTAAGTGGATGAAATGAACTGATTAGCACTTCTAATTGGAAAAAAAAAAATTACAATCTCTGAAGGCATAAACTCCGATTGCAATTTCTCTCTTGCATTCTTTTAATTCAACACACATACACAAAAAAACGGCTCCATTTATTAACTCACATACGATTTAAACGTGAGTAAAATTATATGGGTTGTGAAACTTAGGTTGTTTCGAATGTATGAAAAGGAATCAAATAAAATGTTTCATTACAGTATATAATGTGAAACTTTAGGTTGTTCCGAGTGTTGATCAGTCTATAATGTATTTTCTACGATATGGTAAGATTTTCTTTTGTTTTTTATATTTATTTATATTCTTTACAGTATAAATGTTTCATTACTAATACTTTTAAAAAATTTGTTACAGCTAATTTTAAAAAAGTGTTAAAAGATGATACGGTTATGCAGTTAAAGTTCGATCAATCATTCCCAGTGTCATGGTTGATCCCTTTAAATCACTTCTTTATGCACATGAAATCAATCAGCAAAGTGATATCAAAAACTATATCATTCGCCCAAAGTGCATATATATTGATTCTTGGTAATGAATAAAACGTACAACATAAACTAATTAGTTTAAACATGATGAACTTTTTTCTCATAGAATGCGACTGATTATGACTGAATATAAAGTCTATTACAAAATTATTTTTGAATAAAATAGAATTTTTCTAAGTATTTTATTTACGAAAATAAATAAATTTTGTGCAGTAAATATAATTTGTCTAATTTTTGTTTCATTTTCAGGTTATATTTCATAAAACCATGTCAGATATATCTTAGGTTGTATCAAATGCTATTTTATCATTTTTGGTTGAAAATCCTTTGGAAACATTTTGTCATTTATCCATCTTCAGAAATGCAGCTATCAAGTGCATTTTTTAAGTAAAACCTCAACTTTGATTAAATATATATATATATATATATATATATATCAAAACACCCAAATATAATATAATTTTATATATATTAATGAAAATTAAAAAATACACTTATTTATTTATTGAAACCCCATATGTGGATGTATTTCTTTTATTTCTGATATTTTATATCGGAGTACAAATAAAAAGTTTTGACTATCAACTATTATCAAGCAAAGCATTTGGGTTTCATATGAATATAAAATATAGTATCTTTTAAAACAAAATCATTTGAAAAAAAATCAAAAAATAGAAAACAAAACTAGAATGTTTGAAAAATTCTGCTTTTATAAAAGCAAAACCTAGATCTCGCATAAAATATAACATATTTGCCTATTTCAACGGATAATAGGTAAATGCTTGTCAAAGTGTAAAATCTCAACTGTTTTTTTAAACAAATTTTCTGATTTAGCAAATACTAAAACATATATAATCATTTTAAATCCCTTGCACGGAAAAAATATTACAAATACATTAACATTTATGGGTTTGTTTTCAAAAAAAATAAAGACCTGAGTATAGGTAAATGATATTTCCGATTGGCTATTTTGAAGCCAAGTATTCGGATTTCATATACAGAAACTACCATATATTTCAAAATATATTTATCTGATTTTTTTCTTTGAAGCAAATACTCTGTATACAACTATATCATAAATATTTTCGGAACGACACTTTTCAAGCAATCATTTTGTCGGACTATCTTTCACGCTGTTGGAAAATTTTACACAGAAGCTTGAGAATAGAATTCTAGAGAACTCTATTTGGGGTTAGAGAGAGAGAGAGAGAGAGATGCTTTCATTTTGAAAATTTTCTTTTCGTTAGAGAATAATGAAAAAAGAAATTCTGATAAAAGTTTTTGAAAATTTTTGAGAGTATGAATGGATATGTAATAATAAAAGTTGATTTGATTTAAAAATAGTAAAATAATGATTGGATGTGATTGGTAGTTAGAAATGTGTGAGTGAGTGAATAGTGAAATTTGTGGGAGAATGTGTAATAATGATTAGTTTTTTGTGAAAAAAATGTGTAGATGTGATTGGTGAAAAGAAAAATGAAAAAAAGTGAAAGTGAGAGAATAGTATATTTTCTGAAAATTTTCATAAACAATCGCATTTTGATCAAAAAAAATTCTCCAACAGAGTGAAAATAAAATCGCACTCATATCCAGTCGCAACCTAAATCGATAAGGGGTGAAATGAGCAGGCTCGAAAGTCGAAAGTTGAATCAATCTTTTCAATTTTTATTTTGGGTAAAATTGTAATTTATCCTATTCGTCAACAATGTCACGTGTAGCAATCGTGTTTAATCAAAAGAAGCAGAATTTTTATCAGTTTACAAGTGTATCAATCATCCATTATTGGGTCTGGGCCGTCAATTGTGAGCGTGGACTGTTTGGTTTTTCCCTCTTTTTATTAGTTTATGACTTTGTTTATTTAGTTTGTAAATTTAAATTTAAGAATGGTCCATTCTATAAAAAATCTCATTTATTGGATAATAAATTCAATATTAAAGATTATATATTATACTAATTTTGTATTACAAAAGATTTATTTATATGTTTCGAATTTTATTGTACTAAATATAATTAAACTGATTATGTTGTAATAATACATTATTTTTTCGTTCTTTTTTAAAAATATGTTTTCAATAATAAAAGATATTTTGATCATACAAATAGATTATAGTATATATATTGTTTATAACTTTAATTTACTAATTTTTTCAATAATTTTATTTTAAATGTAGAGTTTTCGTATAGATAAGAAAATCATTCAATTTAACAATGTATAAATCGACAATATAGAAAAATGTGGTGTTAAATTGAAAAATACTTTTGTATTTTATAAATGTTCAAAACAGTTATTTTTAATTAATACATTCAAACATGATAAATTTTTTTTATAAGTTTTAAATATAATTAGAGTAATTGTAATAAAAAAATGTAGCTTCTACAAAATGATATTTTTATTCATTTTATTTATTTATTTTTGAATGTTTTTTTCGTTATTTACTATGTTATATCTCTATCCAAATCACACACCGCATATATTTAGGGTATTAAACTAACGGTCAATATTATAAAAAAAATATTATATTTTGAATGTTGATCTTATTTATTCACATATTTGCAGAAAATCTGAACAACTCATATATCACATGTTTGAGAGTGGATGCAAGATTGGATTTGCAAGGCCTACCAAAAAGAAAATTGTTAAAGTATTCTCTAAGTAATATTACAAAGACATCTCCGACAATGACACAAAGAATTGATTTGCAAACATCCCCAAGAATATGGTTATTTATGAAGTGTATAAAGTTTTGATTACGCGAATGACACTCACTCCGTTGGATATCAGAATTCCCTTTAAGTTTCATCGGAGACAGTTTCCTCTGATTG
This sequence comes from Rehmannia glutinosa, assembly GCA_016081115.2. Taxonomy (NCBI): domain Eukaryota; kingdom Viridiplantae; phylum Streptophyta; class Magnoliopsida; order Lamiales; family Orobanchaceae; genus Rehmannia; species Rehmannia glutinosa. The sequence goes on along the minus strand of JABTTQ020001849.1, from coordinate 28,941 downwards.
TATCGTACCATGACTATAAATAAGAGCCGACAATCTCTCTCCAGTGTCGGACTATAATTGAAGAATCCAGTATTCAGTAATAGCCAATTATACGTCGTTATTTCCTGAGTCACGAATTGTAATGACTTGAAAATATTAGTCTGTGGTGACGATGAATAAAAAAACAAACAAACGAAAATGTGATGTACAAAGAAATTCTAAAATTTGTAATTTTTACAAGTAGTATTTAATTTGATAACTTGGTTTCAAATCTTTATCATTGTTTTGTATTCATTAAAATTATTATTTTTATGTACTTTAATTTATATGGTTCGACAAACAAACCACACATGGTTCAATACAACACATTTCATATGATTCGACAGAGCATACCCGTGCATCGCACGGGTCAGCACACTAGTATTAATATATGTCAAACAATAAAGTGCTCGTTTGCGTTGGATATCCGAAGATATCCTTCTAAGCAGCCCAACTCTTGTGTGTGTGGTTTGGGGTTTGTGTATTCGGCTCGGGATTGGCCCCCGCCCAAATTATCTACCCAATTGATTATTAACATGGCCCAAAACTCTGTATTAAATTTATCCATGCTTGAGACGTGTTTACATTTTGCCCATTAAAGACTCATTCAGTTTGTTGAGTGATATGAGAAAATGCTCTTATATTGCAAAGGATATTTTCAACATTTGACATGTTTATCGCACGTAATCAATCAATAATTTATAAATTGTCTGAAAAAATAAAAATATCAATCCCAAATTCCAAACACCATGTTACACATAATTATATAATCCATGAACAATACTATCCTACACAATCCGATTATCTAATCCAAACCTATCAACAAAACCAAATAGGCCCAAATATTATAATTTGTTATTTGAATTTTGTTAGGGATAGACGGATAGTGCACTTAAGACAATTGTGAATTATTTTTTGATTATTAATAAAGACGAAATTTATTTTTGAACAATTTGGGCACATTGTATGTATTTTCTTGAACATCATAAAAATCTCTAATTTATTTAATGTAACCATAATCTTAGTAAACTAAAATATATACAAGAGGATTAAGATTATGGATAATAAATTAAAATTAAGAGGGTGTTTGGCTAAACTTATTTAAAAGATCTTATAAACTCCTACATCTTATAAGTTGTTTTTAGAGCTTATAAGATGTTAGATCTTATTTTAAGAATACGTTGTTGAAGTGTTTGGATAAAATAAGATGGTGTAGCTTTTAAGATGTTAGTAATGACAATTTTGTAATTTAAATAGTCAAAATTAAAGGAGATTTTTGAAATAAGATCTTACTTTGAAAATAAGTTAGGGTTCCCCTACTTTTTTAAAAACAACTTATAAGCTCCTGACATCTTATTTTGGGAGCTGATAAGATATTTTTTTAAAGAAATTACCAAACAAATTTAAACAGCTTATAAACTCGAACATCTTATAGGATGTTTTGAAGAGCTTATAAGCTCAACCAAACACCCTTTAAGTCTGTGATGAAATTAATTAAAGATGAGATCTTTAATTAAAATGTCACTAATGCAACCCAAAACATTTTCAATGTGACTGTCTTATCCAGATCGTCGATGTGGAGACATAATTAGTGGGGGAATTAATATATGATTTGATCATATATGACTTGAACCAATTTAATTTGAAATTTTTTCATACAAATTCCATTGAGAAATGAAAAATCAAATTAAATCATAAGATGATCATATATGGATAAGTCTTAATCTTGAGTGGTTATAGACTCCTGTTTATTTATGTGTGATTCTTAATTTGCTTGTTTAAGTTTGTTCTACGATATTCCTAACACTTGAACTTTAGATTCACATTTGAATTAAATTGCTGAGAATATAAATCCACAGATATAAAATCTGTCCTTCTTGCGAGAAGTAGAAAGACGATTATCTCATTTGTTAATTCTGGAACTGAATGGTTTGAGATCTCTAATTTATAATCTGATTATAGTAAATTAATGGTAAATGAGGATAATAAGTAATTGAAGAGGTTCAACGGATACTACCTATCTTCAATTATGAATTGCCCGTGGAGGATTAATATATATGTAATGATTATATCAGTGGACGACTCAAATTCATAGAGTAAGATATTCTATAATTATAAGAGTGCAATTTCGAATTTATAGTGGAGTAATATCAGAATTAATAAGTCAGATAAATTAATTAAAGAGTTTGATTATTTATTCGATTTATTGAAGCTTATAACTATAGATCCATGTTCCTCGGTTTGCCTTCATAGAGTAAACGGGTTAAAACTAATATTTTAAGTTCATAAGGGTTTATGGAAAATAGTCTTTCGAAAAATTTGGGCTAATATATTAATATTAATTAATTCCAGGAATATTTGATATTCTACGGTCTATACTGTATTGAGAATTACCATGAGCTTAAAGGTAAAGTGGTACTGCTCACCCTTTATAAGGGTATTTGACTAGAGTTCGAACCTTATATCTCTTTTTGATTTTTTTTTGAAATTTAGCTCTTTCCCTCCAACACTACTCCCAACTTATTAAAAAAATGTATTGTGAATTTAATAAATATAAGATATTTATGATATTAGTTTATTTAGTTGATAATTATATTGTATAATTATCATTGAGTAGGTCTCTTGTAAGACGGTCGTATAGTGCGACGGATTGCACTTTTATGATACAAATGATACTTTTAGTATAAAATGTGATACTTTTAGTGTAAAAAGTGATACTTTGTCGGAATGCACTTAATTTTAGTGTATTCGGACAAGGTATCACTTTTTATACCAAAAGTATCACTTTTTACACTAAAAGTATTACACGTCGCACCGTGCGACCGTCTTACACAAGTTTTTGCCATTATAATTTAGAGTTAGATCTGAGTTTGTCTAGGTTTATGAATTCTAGATTATGAGACTGAGTTGGAGACTTGGAGTAGGAAACTGATTGAACAATGACTATAAAAAGGAGATCACATCTCATTATTTGAAATCCTAATTTCGGCCCATTTTTAAGAAAGGAAAAAAAAGGCGAGAGAAGTCTCGTTAGCCACTTTGCCATTGAATAGCAATTTTTCGGCCCCGACAGAAGGAAAATGTTTTACAACCAAATTGATCATTCCATCTATTGATCATGTTTTTGAGAAAGGTAACCAGTTTTTGGTCAACAACAAAACTTGGCAAATTGAAAAGTGATTTTTTTTTTTTTTTGGGTAAACTAGTTTTTCTGTCAAAAGCTTCCATGGAAAGCCGAAGTTTTGTAATTGTAAACAGTGAGATTTTTATGGTTTAGATTTAAGGCTAATTCAATTCCCCCTCTATTCAGTTAGTTCAATCCTACAATCTCATTAGTTCAATACATCGTAGGAAAACTAAAAATTAGGAACTTAGAATATTATTTGGGTGCTCACACACTGCCGTTTATAGGGAGGATCAAATTACAAGATCGTGGTGTCAACGAGTTTCGCGGATTCGAAGAATTAATGAAGAAAAAGCGAAGAACAAGAAAATCGTCGAAAGAGGTAAGATTTTTTTCCCTTTAGTTAAAATAAATTTAATTTGCATGATCTTGTGTTCTTATATCTAGAACTCGATATTTGAAATCCTTTGCTTCCGCTGCCATTCGATTTGATCGAAAAGCCGGATATTATTTGACCTGGATTCAATCTGGGACCTGAATAATTTCCAACAAATGGTACCAGAACCATTTGATTTTTGATTAAGTGTTGGATCATTAATCAAATATTGGACTTATATGTGAAATAACTATGTATCTTGGACTGTCAATTAAGGTTAAGCCCATTTTATAAATGATCAAATAAGGTTTAAAAAATTGGGCTTTAATGTATCTAATAGGGTGTGAGCATTTAATCTGTTGAGACCTAATGGGTTAATCCTATTTAATGATGGGCTAAACTTGGGTACCCAATATAACACAGTTATATAAGGGTTATAGTCCATAGGTCATACATCTACGATATTCTATTCTGCTATCCCATCGTTAGACAGAAACCTATGAAAAAAACTAAAGAGTTCTCTGAAAAGCTTCGAGACGTGTAGATCTAGAAGGCTAGATCCCAGGATTCAACTGTTATGGATTCAGGTACGCTTCCACAATCTAATTTTGATTCTTGATAATTCAATATGAAAACTCCTAGATTAAAGTGATTATTTTCACTAAAGTTTATTCCAACAATAAGAACTAGATCTGCTGTATTAAATTTATTTTGGAGTGGATATATAATTTGATCTTGCATGTTTGGATATATGGATGCATGGACTTTTTTGAATCGCTATCTGAATTGGTTTTTGATAGGATCAATGTACACCCAAAATTTAAAGGGTGTAGAAAAATATAATATTTAGATTCGATTGTACACCCATTCATGTGGGTATAAGGTTTATGTAAATCACAACTCCCTTTTATCTCGATTTTTATATTATTTAATTAATTTTCTGTTTAGATTTATGGTGTAATTTAAAGCATCGATCCAAATCGTCATATTTATTTTTTGCGTATTAATACTTATGTGATGTATATGTGATATATGTGTCATGCATATTGATATGCCATTCATAGAACCCACTCCTAAGCATGCCATGCATCATAATATTTAAATAATTTAATTGTTGTGAGAAATCTATGGGATGGATTGAAATTGATATAAAAGTATTTTATATATTTTTAAAATTCGTATAGAAGTGTTTTATATAATTTTAAATTTAGGGTAATTGTTTGGATTTAATTTTGAGAAAAATGGATTCGTTTTTCAAAAATTGAATTTTATGTTTTTGAAACAAATAAATTCGGGTTCATGTCCTGGTAGCCTCAGGCAGTTCGGACAGGGCTCAAACAGCTTCCGTTTTCATTTACCGCATAGTTTCCTTTGATCTTTCATGAACATTTTCCATTTTATCTCTATTCGTTTAATTATTTGATAATTTAGTTTTTTTTAAAAAAAGTTGATTAGAATTATGGTTTAATTTCTAAAAGTTAGATTTTTAAATTAGAGAAATTTAATCAAAAGACCAATGAGAATGGACTTAGCTTATTAAAACATAAGATGTTTTATAACTTAAATATTTAGAAAATATTTATTATAAAATAATGAGTGGGAGAAGGATTCATGACAATAAATCCTATGACCTCCACTATTGATCAAAGCAACATGAGATTTAAGTGACGCCTCACGATGCTCAGATTCATCACCCTACGCATGATTTTCATTTTAATTATTAATTAAGGTTTAATCTCCAAAAGGATAGAAATTTTTAATTTTTCTACCCTACGGTGGGGATTATGAGTCAATTTTTAAAATCCGAAATAATGGGTAACACTCATAAGGATACAGTCAAATAGTTTAGATGTATCTAGGCTAAATTAAAAAGGTGATTAATAAATAAATTAGATATGAGATGTCTTGATTATATATTTTATTAATCTGAGATGGTCTCGATTTAATCGTCCTTTGATTTGACCTACCCTACAACAACTTTTCAAATGTGAGATTAAATTACATTTTGGAATTGGTAGGATAAACTTTATTACATTCATGATTCATGTTTATAATACCTAAATTGCATGATCTATGATGTTCGTTCGCTTATTGATGTTCTTTTATTTAATTTTCAGCAATCATGTCTTGTCCTATGCTTGCACTGTTGAATAATTCATTAATGGAGAAAATTGTAACAAGTGTAATAGTAACATGAACATTGTACTCGTATTTGAAAACCTCAAAGGCAAGAAGAAATGTTCCTCTAAACCAGAAGAAAATTGTTTCTACTACGGAGAAGAGGGACAATGGAAGAGAAATTGCCCCAAGTTTCTCTCAAAAGTAAAGGACAATAATAAATGTAAATATGATTTACTTGTTCTTGAAAGTTGTTTGGTAGCTATAGATTCTTCTATTTATTGGGTTGATTCAAGTTGCTATGGAAAGCTAAGAGAAAGGAATAAAACTCTTATGAAGACATCAAGAGCAAATTCGAAGATCCTGTGCGCGTATTGTCTCCTACACATGAATCCTGACTACGATTGAGTTTCCTCTTAGGGTTAGACTTCTTTTCCATTCTAGTTTATCTAGGGTTAGGGTTTGAGTCGCCTATATAAGACAAACCTCTTGTTACTTTTTCATTAGTTATTAACCAAATTCTGATTTTTCTCTCAAACTCTTTGGGTTTTTCCAAGAGCTTCAAGATTGTTCATCTTGTTGCGATTTATCGACTTATTAAGCAAACTTACACATTCGTTTGTGGCATCTCATATACTGAGGTTCTTGCTTCGCTAAGCAATGGGTCGAAGTTTCCACCACCTTAATCGAACAAGTGAAGATCTTGGGTTAATAACATATTATTCTTTAGGTAGTATGCACAATTGTTGCTACGGTTCACATCAGTTGCTAATCAAAACCATATAGCAAGGTTAAATTTATCCTTATTTTCTTTTTTCATGTCCTTTCCAGATTATTTTGAGCTTTATTATCCAATCCGTACTCCCTAGTTTTTCAGGGATACAACAAAAATTGAATTTGCACAATAAAATTAGCGGGTAAAGAATCGTAACTGCGTGCACAAAAAGAAATTCTGGATTGGCTGTTACAAACCCTTGTCTTATAAATTTCTTTTATTGAGATCCGTTGTTTGCGTAGTAATTGTCTTGGTCTGTTGGGACGTGTTTGCGATTGTGTGATTAGTTTATAATCGTGATAAGTGGGAGTACTTGAAATTTATGAGTAGACACGTAAGGGAGTGAACCAACCATGTCCAAATAAAACCGCCAACCGTTAGATTTAAATAACAAGTTGTATATGGAGGCACTTGCGAGCCTCATGAAGAAAGTGATGATTGAGACGTATGTGGATCCTACTGAGGGGCCGAAGGTAGAAGAGCCTAGGGCACAAAGGCATAAGAAGCACGGATTGAAAGAATGGATAGATGTATTGATGATTTTGATTTTGAAAGGGAGCAAGATTACAATCTGGGTAGGAGCCAATGTGGAAATAGAGATGATAAGGGACGTGAAATTAGCAATTTGAGTAACACCAAAATGCAGATGGTTCCAGGAAAAGAGTGACCCGGGCGCTTATCTGGATTGGGAAAGAAAAATTGAGAACGTGTTTCATTGCCATAACTATTCTGAATTAAAAAAGGCAAAATTTGTTAGTCCAAGTGGCTACGATAATCTAGAGGGGGGTGAATAGATTATGCCGATTTTCTGAGTTTCGCCCTCTTTTTTGAATGTGAAGATGGAAGCAAGAATGTAAGTGCGGGAAAATAAACAACACATGATGATTTAAAGAGCTTCACCCCACATAGGGACTACGTGCTCTACCACCCCAATATATCCGGGATGGATTTCGAACAAGAAAAAAGAATTTTATTAATAATTACCAAAATTATTACACCTTCACTTTGAAGAGTACCACACTCTTTTTACAACACCACCAAGGAGATTACCATAATCTTCCTTCACCTATGAAGAGTACCACGTTCTTTAACACCTAAGATCACCCAAGTGTGCTCTTACCACAAGAACACAAACAAGGATATCTTGTTTTGGATGATTGACAAACTGAAGATTACAACTCGATAATGAAGTATACAACTTTGAAGTGCAAGTGTAATCAAGAATAAAAGCATAGTACTCAAGATGTGCAAGTGATAGACTTAGGCTAGAAATACAACAAGAGTATAAAATGAAGAACAAAGTTTGTTTGTGTTGTATTGCTTGTGTTGTTGTGTTGTGTCTTGTTGTTTCAAATTTTCCTCTATTTATAGAAGAGGTTTTGTACATTGATAGGCTCATCTTGGAGAATGAAATCTGTAAAGAAAATGCATATTTAATCAAGAATATAGCTGTTATAAATCAATCCCATAATTCCAGCAAAAGTTGTCTCCCACAAGCTCAAAATCGTCAGATTTTGAGATGGTCGACTTGTACAAAAGATTTGAAAATAAGTCCGCTGAGTTGGAGCCTACACAGGTCGATCGGGAGGGTTGGTCGGTCGACCACCCGGTCGACCTGTCCCTGCAATTTTTCCAGAAGAGTAAAGATTGAGACAGAGAGGCAGGGAAACCAAAACACTTGGGTCAACCCATGGGGTCGACCCTTCCTGTTCTTTTTTTCATGAAAAATATAAATCTTGAACTTCATGCCCTATTCCAGGGAGGTTCCGGTCCGTGAAAAAATTCCTACTTTGTTTTTCGAGCACCGTTTTACCTTGATGGTATTCGGTAAATGTTAAAAACACTTTAAAACATCAAAATTACTTTTTATATCACCTGAAATGAATTGTTTTGAAAAGTCGAAAAATAAACTTCGAGAAATACTCCAAAAACTAATTTAAAACGATTAGGAGTATTTGGACAATATTTGGGGACATTGTTTTGGTGTAAAAACACATTTAAACAAAACTATCAAAATCATGATAAAAACATTTATCTAACAAACTCCCCTTTTTTGATGATTACAAACCAAAACAATTTTAGGAGATCAATTTTAAAAACAAAAGCACATTTTACCGGACAAAGATCAACTATACGATTTAAGCAACAATTAACAGGAATAGAAACACAAGGATAGGAGCAAATATTTTTCAAAAATTATTTTATAAAAGCTCCCCCTATCAACATGTACAACAAGAGTACGTAGAAATAAATAATTAAAAGCTAAAAGCCCAGCTTTTACACTTTAAGCTTGAATATGATGAGCTTAGAAGCCCCCCTGTCAAATAGAATCATTAGACAAGTATAGAAGTCCATAATACATCCATTGGACTAAGTTACATCCATAACTTTTGGCTTTTAATAGCCACAACTTATAGCTTTTTTTGTGAGCTTTTTCTAGCTTTTTTGAGCTAATGAGCTTGTTTCGTGTTTCTCCCCCTTTGGAATCATCAAAAAGAATATTAGCACGATAAAAACATCATAAACATATATCAAAGTGCGCATTACCATTGAATTATCGAGCTTTTGATCAAAGAGCTTAAAATTCCAAATAATAAGGGAAAATTCGATAAGATGATTTGTAGAAGCTCATTTGATAGACAAAACATGATCTCTATAAACTTATAATACTTTTGAAATCGAGAGAGTCATGTAAGTGATGAAATTTGCATTGAAACATTTTATCGAGCACTTGGCGTGTGTAGAATAAAATCGAAGATGTATATAAACTTTTTAAATATAATCATGCCCAAAAATTCATCACCAAATGCAAATTTATAAATATCATCCAACAACAATCATCATGCACAACACAATTATACAAGAATTTCACCAAAATATTAACACATAAGCATTTTTTCAAGGGTTCAACCCAATTGAGATTAAAAAGGAATTAAACTTACCAAGTAATCGGAGAAGTCGGGTAAGAATGAAGATATACGAGTAATATAATCTCAAAAGTATGAATTTACAAGAAATAAAACATTTTGAGTGAATTGTGTGTGAAATTTGCAAATGGGTCGAAAAATAGAAGAAAACCGAGTGAAATACAAAGTCTGGGAACAAAACCAATTTTCAAGCAAAAAACAGGCCAGGTCAACCGGTCCAGGGGGTGGTCGACTGGTCCAGCTACAAGGTCGACCGATCGACCACCTGGTCATTTGGTCACTGAAGCCATTTTCTGATTCTGTCCGAATTTTGATCCAAAAATCCGATTTTTCACCCCTAAGTTTTAAAAACGCACAAAATACAATCGTAGACCTTATTCAATATCAGTGTTCTAAAAATTCCCCTAGGCGGTCGCCTAGACGCTAGGCGGTCACCAGCGTTTTCGGATTTTTCCTATATGTTTTTTTTTCTGAAATCCTAACAAAATGAGTCCGACTACTGAAGTAGCACCGATGACTCTAAAAATCAGTTTAAGTGAAATTGAATATATATAATTTTCTTAATAAAAAAATGAAACAAAATTTTAGGGTTTGGAAGTCTGTCCATTGATAATTTGATATTACATAATCAATGCAATATTTGTTAATGTATTGTATTTTAGATGATTTATAATTTTATTAGATTATTGGTGTTGAATTACTTTAAAGTTTAAAGTTAAAATACCAGATCTGTTCAAAAATAATTTAAATATAATTTATAGACTTTACGGTTATGTATTATGGGAATTATTCATAAAATTGTATATATATTTAAGGCTCCCCTAGGCCCGCCTATGCCTCCTAGGCGCTAGGCCCCTGTCCGTCGCCCGACTAGCGTCTAGCGCTTTTTAGAACACTGTTCAATATGCATTATGCCTAAACGAGCTCGAATTGAAGCAAAAGACTTGACGGTAAGCGGTTTTGTAAAAATATCCGCGAGTTGATCTTGAGACGGAACAAAAGACATCTCAATTTTTCTTAGAAAATGATGACGAACCTCAATATATTTAGTACGGTTATGATGAATCGGGTTTTGAGCAATATTTATAGTGGACGTGTTATCACAAAAAAATGGAATATTTTCAAAAGAACATTTATAATCCGCTAAGGTTTGTTTCATCCAAAGAAGTTGAGTACAACAAAAGGCCGCATAAATATATTCGGCTTCGGCGGTTGATAAGGATACACTTTGTTTCTTTGAAAGCCAAGATACTAGGAAATCGCCTAAGAATTGACATGATTCGGATGTACTTTTGCGATCATCAATATTTTCCGCATAATCCGAACCACTATATCCTTTAAGAGAAAAGTTTTCATTCTTTGGATAAAATAAACCATATGAAATAGTGCCTTTCAAATATCGAAAAATCCTTTTAACAACACTCATATGAGATTATTTGGGATTACTTTGTAAACGAGCACATAGGCATACGACATGAAGAATATCGGGTGTATTTGGACAACACTTGGGGACATTGTTTTGGTGTAAAAACACATTTAAACAAAATCATCAAAATCATGATAAAAATATTTATCTAACAAAATTGTCATCAATCGAATTCTCAGATTATGCAAGTGTTTGATATGATCAATTAATGGTATTGAAGAGGAGAAACGACATGGGAGAAAATTAGAAGTTTGATGCGACGTCATTTGTGCCGAATCATTATTATAGAGACATCAATTAAAGGTTAAAGATGTTGCCACAGTGGTCTAGAAGCATAGAGGATTACCATAAGGAGATGGAGATGTTGATGGCAAGGGATCATATATATAATGATCAGGAGGTTACGATGGTGAGATTTATTGTTGGATTGAATACGCCTATAGCAGATGCTATCGACTTACACCATTGTGTCGACTTAGAAGAAATGGTGTACATGATGGTCAAAATTGAGCAACAACTCAAGAGAAGGGGTTTAACAAGAAAAAATCCCAACACTAGCACCAATATTTGGGGTTCCAATAATCTTAAGATGGATGATGCACACTTTTCACAATATCCCAAAGTAATGGAGAACAAGATTGAATCGGAGAAGGTCAAACCATCAGGTAAATCTGATACTTCTACTTCATGAACTAGAGACAATGAGTGTTTAAAATGTCATGGGAGGGGTCATAGAGACAGTGAATGTCCAAATAGAAGAATGATGGTGATTCGGGCTAATGATGATAGTTGAGCCGATGAAGGGCAATGTGAAGTGTCACCTAGAAATTTGAATATTAAGTCGAAGTTAGTCGATCATGAGCAACGAGAAAATATTTTTCACAATAGATGCTTAGTTAAGGATAAGACGTGTAGTATGATCATTGATGGAGGTAGTTGTATAAATGTGGCTAGTGTAAATTTGGTGGAGAAGTTGGAAATTCCTACACTTGAACATCCAGACCCATATGCATTACAATGGTTCAATGATTGTGGTGAGATATGAGTTAATAAACGAGTGTTAGTATATTTTCAGATTGGAGAATATAAGGATGATATATTATGTGATGTGGTACCAATACAGGCTTGTCATATTTTGTTGGGTAGACCATGGCAGTTGGATAGGCGAGTTGTCCATGATAGGTACACTAATTGCTATAATATTGAGCATGAGCAGAGAAAGTTCAGACTTTCATCTCTTACACCTACAGAAATCTATAACGATCATATGAGGATGAGAGTTTGTGAGTCTAAAGAAAAGGAGAGTTTCGGCAAGTGAGCAAAACAATAAGATAAAAGCCGACAAGAATGAGAGCTTGAGTGAAAATAAAAATAGAGATCTTGAAAATTTGGCCAAGGGTACTTGTGAAATTTGAGAGATGACCAAGAAAAAAGAAAGTAGAAATTTTGAGTGGGCCAAAAATATGGAAAAAAAGGCTAATGAGATAAAACAAGAGAGACAATTTGTGCTTACGATAAAAATGAGAGACATTAGACATGAGTATTTGAATGTTAACATATCTAATAATGTTTTGTCTAGTTCTATTGTTTCTCATGTGCAGGGATTTCGACAAGCGGATGAATGTGCGGGCCGTTAATTAACATTTAATCTGGGTGGATTGATATGAGAGTTCCATCTTTTGGGGTCCAACGTTTGGATGTGAGGACAAATCTCTTTCATGAGGATGAGAATGATGTGAATCTATATACAAAGGATCCGGGGCAACACCGAATGTAAGTTATCTTGAGTTCTTTAAGACTATATAATTGAGTTCTTGAGTTCTTGTATATATTTATCATAGATTAAGTGTTTATTTTGGTTGTTTCGAGTCATTTGAGTGGCCAAATCCATGTTAACGACCAAGTATATTGAGTCTAGACTCATGGCAGTTAATCATGTGTCGAAAAAAAGTATTGATGAACAAACAACAAAAGGTTGCTTTCAAAAACGTCTAAATGCGTTGGCAATTTTCAGCACTGCAGAGTTTAGTATTTGAACTATAAATTTCTCTAACAAATTGGTATTGGGATTCAAGTTAATATGGAAAACTAAGAGAAAGGGTTAAAACTCTTATGAAGACACTAGGAGCAAATTCCAAGACCCCGAGCGCATATTTTCACCTACACGTAAAACTTGATTGCGATTGAGTTTCCTTTTAGGGTTAGACTTCTTTTCCGTTCTAGTTTGTCTAGGGTTAGGGTTTAATTCCCTATATAAGGCAAACCCTCTTGTTACTTTTTCCTTAGTTATCAATTGAATTCAGATTTTTTTCTCCATCCCTTTGGGTTTTTCCAAGAGCTTTAAAATTGTTCATCTTGTTTCGGTTTATCGACTTATCAGACGAACTTACACATTCGTTTGTGGCGTCTTCACATACCAAGGTTCTTGATTCGCTAAGCAACGGGTCGAGGTTTCCAGCACTTAAACCGAACTAGTAAAGATCTTGGATTAACAACATATTATTTTTTTTTGGTCATATGTACAATTGTTGCTACAGTTCACATCATGTTTTTAGTCAAATGAACATATATTTTTATGCCAAAGTGCATCCCTAACTTGGTTTGAAATCTTATTGATAACCATCAAAGTTTCTTTTCAGCCATCTAACTCTAGTCCAGGCGGCGTATAATCGTGTCCACACGATAAGCTAAAACACAAACACAAAAATGAATTGTACTTATACGAATACAATGCAAATACGAAATTTCTCGTGTTGACATGATACAACATAATATGACACAATAAATTGAAGAAACAAATTGACTAAGTTTGAATGATATATATAATAATATTCGTTAATACGCGATAACACATTACATGGCATGTCGTGACATGAAAGTTGTGTCAAATAAATTAGTATATGAAAAATAATTGATAAGTATCTTTTTATGCATATTTTACGTGTTTATTTGAGTAGGATTTGATTTGTTTTGTTGTTAGTTTATTTGGTTTTTGATTGTACATAGTTCACATTACTGTGAGGTGTTTTTATTGGTGTAGATTGATCATTTGGAGCTATTTTGGTGAATTTTGTACCATGGATTCATGTCAAAACATATCTCGGGATTTATGGATGCAAAAACACTCGAAATCCCAAGCTAAATGCGTCATTTCAGGGCCTTTTAGGCCCAACACGACCATGGTGTATCGGGGAACATGGCCATGTTCAAACAGGGTGAAAATCACGAATTTTTGGGCTTGGACAGCCTCTAACACGGCCAAGCCGTGTTGGCCAACACGACCATGTCCAGCTGAACAACAAATGACACAATATAGCACGACCAGACCGTGTTATGTGACATGGGCGTGTCCGGATCACTTTCCAGCATCAATTTCTGGCAGAATTTGTTAAAAGTCATCAACCAAGCTTTTTGACCACTTTTGAGCACATTTACACCTCATCATGTTGCACTAATTCCTTACTTTTCCACATGACCACATGAAAATAATGATTTTAACAACCCAACTCATAAAGTGAAGCATTAAACTATCAAAAGATGACATTATTAAGGAATACTTTCATCAAAATAATGTCTATAAAAGCCAAGGGTGTGGGTTGAAAGATAAATTCATTCACATACATAGAAAATCCAATTTTTGAGATGAGAGTTCATATTTCGGAGAGGAGAAACACATATTGTGGTGAGGAAGAGAGTTAGAAGGCTTGCATCACCATGGAGAGGCACTAAGGCATACAGATTGAAGATCGATCGTAGAGGAAGATGAACACCACCAATTCATCATCATACATCCAACAGAGGAGTCTCATGTTGGTTTTGGAAGTTTTAACTTCAAATATTCATGTTGATTTCGAGAGAAACTTCTTGTTTAATTGTTGTTTTAATTTTCAATTCCATCACGAGTTAAATCGCTAGTGTTTGAATGTGGTGAACCCTAGAACTTATTCGTGATTATTGGTTTTTGAATGTTTTAATATATTTTCTTATGCTTTTATGCGATTTGCTTATGTTATGTTGTTTATTCGAATTGGTATATGCGCAGTATTGATTCAAATTTTATTTTTTTACCGGGAAATTGAGAGATTTATAGTGAAATAGAACCAACATAAGTGAAAGGAGTTGCATGCAATCCTAGATATAGGACGTCATAAATCTTCCGGATTAGGGTCAAATCTAATATGAGAATTCATAAATCGTTAATGCAATCTTGGGGGCTTTAACTAAAAAGAGATTTCAGTTAATCAACTTGAGGTTATGAGTTATTCACCTCGACGGAGGGTTTAACTTAATTTAAGAATGCCTACGGTCCATGAAGCATGAAAATATGTTAAGGGATGGTTAAACCTTAAGGGTTGTATTTATTTTGGTAAAATCACAAAGGCGTTCTAGAGGGATTCACATTCAAGCACATTTATATCCATCATCTTCCGATCTGAGTGTATCTGATATCTTTCGTGTTCTTAATTGCCTCTTCCATTTTTATATGCTTTCATTTTATTTTTATTATGCAACAAACTATTTGCCGAATTTGTAGGCTAGATAATAAAAAGACGATAATTACTAGTAATCATAGTCCTCGTAGGAATGACACTCGATGCTCACTTAGCTTTGCTATAAACGAAAGGCTTGCCTAGGCTGATTTTAGGAGTAGCTTTCGAGCCATCAATAATAGGTTAACATTCCATTATGAATTTTTTGTCGTGTTTATTGGGTTGACACGAACATGACATGACACGAACGGAAGTTTTTCTGTCTCGACACGATAAGACTAAACATGCTAATCCGTTATTTTCGTATAGTTTCCGTATCGTATCATGTCAATAATTGGTATCCCTAACTAATCATTATCCCTAACTAATCATAATTAATGAGAAATAAGAACTTGAAAAAAAAAAGTGATTTTGCCATGGAATATTTTTTTGAAAAAAAAACTAGAAATAAAATATCAGATATAACAATGAAGGGAAGCACACTGCCGCGGGCGCGACGTAGCTGAAATAAAAGCCACAAACATCGCTGGTAAGAAAATATTATCACGAGTAACTCATTTCTACTTGATGGAATCTATCTTATAGTGAAATCCAAAATTCCCATGGTCCAATAATAATTTAATATTGGTGATGGCGTGGACCCAAGCAAAACGATTTTCTGATCACAATTTTTATCCACAAAATTGAAGGGGTCCAAATTGCGGGAGACCAATTTCACAAATTTTAAATTAGAAATAATAAATAAATCTGAGGTTGAGACTAGTTACAATTCTTTTTATACGTTTTTTAAAATTGCAAAAAATAGATTAAAGTTTGATTCTGACTTGCATTTTCCCCCTTAATATAAGCAAAATACATCATAACTATCCCCTTGATATATCTAGCAATAATATAATACAATTATCTATTAAATTTAAGATAATCAAATCCAACTTTTTTTTTTGTAATTTTAAAATCTCTAGTTATTTTGTAATTAGCCCAAACTTGAGGTTTTTTTCTAATTATATCCCTATATACAAGGACGGATCCAGAAATTTTTTAAAAAGGGGGTACAAATTAATATAAGGAATACTTATAAAAACTATCCTACAAAAAAAAAATACAGATTTTTGCAAATTACAAAAATCCGATCCCATTGAGATTAAATTGTGTTTTATATTTTAACCCCTTTATAAGAAAAAATATTTCAAATGCTTCATTCACATTTTTAAAAATATTACAGTTATCCCCTAATGTAAAGCAAAATCAAACTTCAGGTTTTTTTTGTTTTATAATTTTAAAACTTTTCTGATTTTTTTGTAATTACCTCAAACCTCAGGATGTGTTTGTGTAATTATCCCTAAATATAATTATAAATTACATAAAAAATAATTGTGTGGCACAATTGATTTTTTAACCTAATCAATAATATAATTGTTTGAAAAAAACCTAATCAATAACTCACTTTTTAAAAGAAATAATACATAGTAAAACAATGAGAACAACTTATGGGGGCACGTGCCCCATACATGGCAATGTACGTCCGTCTTTGCCTCTCTATATATATACATATAGGGAATTGGGAATATTAAAATGCACCATTTCTAGTTGTGAATGGAAAGAAACTCACTCACTCTATAAGAAATTGCATAAATAAAACAACCCTAAACCATGAAGATCATGTTGACCAACTCGACGATGGTAAAACCATTGGCATTAACGCCGACCACCAAATGCCTATGGATCACCACACCCTCTCCCTTTACTTCTACCGCTCCACCGGCGGCGCCGACTTTTTTGACCCGGCGGTGCTCAAGGCGGCGCTCAGCCGGGCCCTGGTCGAATTCTATCCGGTAGCAGGGAGGCTGAAAAGGGACAACAATGGTCGCATTGAGATCAACTGCAACGGCGAAGGGGTACTGTTTGTGGAAGCGGAGGCCGACAACGAGATGGACGGCTTAGGTGACTTCGAGCCTAAGCCCGAGCTCGACCTTATTCCGCCGGTGGATTATTCCTTGGGGATTTCGACGTACCCGTTATTGCTGTTGCAGGTGCATGTATAAAAGTTTAATTTGCCTTCCAAATAATGCGCGTTTTTCTATTTTGATATTTTACCACTTAACTTTGCAAATTGTTGCCTTTAGCCTTTAATTTCCAAATTTATCTCCCATCGTTAGTGAATTGTCTGTAACTATTACATCTCGAACAATTATTTGTTTTTTCTCAAAACGTCATCCTTATTCAATATACAAATGGTATTAAATAATAGTGAATTTCATCAATAAACTTAGGCTATGCACTACTACAAAAAAACTGATAGACACCGGTTTTAAACCGGTGTCTATTAGTAAACCAACCGGTGTTAAAGCCACTGGTGTTAAAAGTCTGGACTTTTTGATACCGGTTTAAAACCGGTGTCTTTTTCTTCAACGACACCGGTTTAAAACCGATGTCTATTAGTAAAAATAACCGGTGTTAAGCCACTGGTGTTAAAAGTCTGAACCTTTTGACACCGGTTTTAAACCGGTGTCTTTTCCTTCAACGACACCGGTTTTAAACCAGTGTCGTAGAGATAAAATATCGATTTCTAAGGCCCTGATGTTAAAAGTTTTTGTACTTGACACCGGTTTAGAACCGCTGTTTTTGAAGGAATACACATCGGTTTTACACACCAGTTTTAAACCGGTGTCTTTTGTATGAAATAAAATTTGTAACAAATTAAGCAACAAAAATTCCATATTAATAAGCAATTCATTATGAAATCCAATTCCACCAATCAACAAAAAATGCATTAATACTAAAATCACAAAGATCCATAATCCAACAAAAAGTACTTGTCGCGAAGTTTCCTTTCGATAAATCAACTACAAATTCATAGCCCAATTCTATCAGCCAACAAAAAGGCTATATACATTCAACTAAAGGCATGATTAATATTGCTCCTGTCATTCCAGCTCCTATCATTACAACAAAAATAAGAAACAATAATTATACACTTTTGATCCTATACTTGATTATTAAGCCTACGATTTTCCAACTGCCCCAATCATCGTACATGCCATTTCTAACAACTTTCCTGCACAATATTACATATAACAATCAAAAAGGGTAGCAAAAATGAAAAAGAAACAAAATAAGATGTCGACAATACTTAAATTTCTTTAACAATTAAATGTTCTTGAAAGCATAATAAGATGCATATTTCAGAATCAAACCTCTGATATCGGTAGCCAACAGAATGCTATCTTTGTACTTGATGCCAACCACTGAGGTACTTGTAACATAAGAATACCTACACCAAAACCCAACTAATCACAAACTCCATCATATCCATCCATTCACATGAAAATAAATAAATAAGCAAAAATAAAAATAATATTTCACTGCTAGAAAAGCACGTTTTTGTGACAACAATTTTTCGTCGCAAAAACATCTTTGTCGTCGCAAATAATACTTTTGCGACAACATGTTGTCACAAAAATATTGATATCAATATTAATATCAAAATTTACCTAAATGATATCAATATTTACCCAACAATATCAACACCAAAATACATTCATTCAATCAATAATATCAACCCAAATTAAAAAAAAACAATAATTTCAATATAATATTAAATACCAAAAACTCAATCTAATAAAACTTCCAGCAATTAGATCTGCTCCCTGCCAGCCAATAAAAAGCATTGTGCTGAACTTTGATACTCAAAACTCTATATGAAGGATAAATCACGAAAGAAAAGCCATTTGCTACATACCACCGTTGGAGGTTCAATTCTCTCCGTAAATTCAGTCCACCTTAAGCAAAATCACATGGAATGGGATCCAGGTTGATTTTTTTTTTTAGATAAATACAGCAACCAGATCCTAGTTACTAAATCTGGGAGGGTCAAAAGGGAAAGAAAATGAAACCAATAAGAACTGCATATTGACAACTTGAAACAAATACACTCACATACACTCACATGCAATCATTCAAGAAGCACAAGATCCCAACTAGAAAGAATCATAGCAGACAATTATTTCACAAACTGTCAAATACACTCACATGTCCCTGTTATAGCATTCAAATTGAATATTGAAAACAACATGAGCAGTAAAGGAAACAATCAAGCAGCAGGGCAACTATCCAAAACACAGGTATATACCTGGAAATTAAAATCATAGCATTTGAAAGGACAATACACTTGCATGCGTATAAGACATAAAAACAAATGAAACAATATGAGTATACCTCGGCTTCCATAACCATCTGATCAACATAACCTCTGAGCTTAGTGACTCTCAGTGCCTCAGTGAAAAACTTGAACTGCTCCTGCCTAATGGTATAGTCCACATCAAACACAACTCCAGGCCCAAATGTAGGCACATTGAATTGGTACACCTTGGCTATTGATTGGTTGGTTTGACAAAAATAACATAACAAATACCAGCAATAGTTGAAATTCCAGTCTGTATCATTTCTTCAGGATAGGTTCTCTCACTAGGATTGATTGAACTACCTGAAGCAAACAGGTTAAAGAATACATGAAATTTAGCAGTCAAATCCTAAACACCTAATAGTCATGTAATTCATAAGCGGCCAGCTTCCTAAAGTGCTATTCTAGACCACAACAATTTAGCACTGCTCGTCATCTAAAATACTATGCTGGCTCAAAATTAGCAAGAACTGGTTGATCCTCGAGGGTTGATCCCAGATTGGACTCTTTTGCTAAGCATTTGTCAAAATAACAATGTAAAGCAGAAGTCCCAGGCAGAGAAAGCAAACAACATATGAGTTAATTTAACTAACATGAGACTCGGTGAATGAAGATACATAGATAACTATGAAAAAATGAAGATGCGACAATGTGTTTAAGCAACATGCCACATCTCAAAGAATCTTTGAATACCTGACATGAGTAGTGCACTACAAAACACCAACTCACCCAAGATGCAAAGAGTTTTGCATCATCAAATTCATGAAAAAGTGACCCGGGTCAAACTTGGCACGTAAAAGCCCTGTGGAAAATGTAATTCATGAATCAAAAAGAAAACAAAGGATATAATCAGATGTAAAGGAATTTGTCATACCCAGATGTGCTCAATACAAAAAAGTGTAATCTGTGATTTAATTGGAGTCAGATGTAAAGGAATTTGTCATACCCTGCGTCTGAGTAGATGCCCAGCTTCAGGCCTTTTGAATGCACGTAATCAGCAAGCGATTTGATTCCCGATGGAAAAGTTTTCGAATCAGGAACTAGCTGACCCTGCACATTACTCAGGTCTTAGTATGAATTGAGCATAATGCAAAACATTCTCGCTGTAGAAAAGACTCATGGTAATTAACATGCTCAAGGATAAAAAGTTGTATAACAAACAGAGAGTTTCAGAGATGCCTATTTACCTTTGAATCTCGTACCGATTCATACCAGCAATCATCTGCAATCCATGATAGGAGAGCATAATATGACATCTTTTCTCTATAGATAAGTAGCTTTTAGTGTGAAATAAGAATTCAAAAAACCAACTACCCGGAAATTACTATAGTAACCAAAGAAAACATGGTTGACAAACAGTAGGAACCCACTTTTCCACCAATGAAAGGCCTTGATTCATATATATCCACCTGCAAATATCAAAGTGTTCCATGTCATATGTTCCATGTCGTGAGCTTGTTCAATTCCGGTGCAATAAAACCCTTTAAAGATTTCCCAGATATATTTCTGAAAAATCAGGGTAGCACGATAAATAGGAAGTCAGGTTTTACAATAACAGTAAATGCAATCACAATCCAATGCTAACCAAAAATGCCGTATATCAAAATTATGTAAATTTGTTTGTGATTTTGTTTTCTGTTATACTAATAACATTGACAGAATTCTTACAGCCTTAGGACATGATCTCCAGCCATGGAACAATAAATGCCAAACCAACCACAAGGATTTGAGTCCAGAGGATCCCAATTTGACAAAACCAGCAAAGGGTCCTCAATTATAACTCTCTTGAACGAAATTAAAGCATCAACTAAAAAAAAAAGCCAGAAACTCAGCACTATAATTCTGCTATAGCCACAGTCTATATTTACTTAACATTACATAAAAAACAACATGAATTCAAGATTTTGCATTATAAATAATTCAAACATTATCCCATATTTCAGTCAATTGAATAACTAATAAACTATAATCAGTAAAGAGCAAGACAAAGGGGCAGTAAACATAATAATTCCTAAAGAATAACTAAATCAAGAATCAAAATCTGTGATATCAACTAAAGCAGTAGCCTAAAAGCTTGCCTTCATTTTTGGGAAAGGCTGAGCAATCCACAATGAAGAGTCCTAAAGTGAGCAAAAGAACTTTAACTGAAGTAAAAGATCTCATCTTACTTCTACACTTTACCCACACACACACACACTCAAGAGCTTGAAAAACACATAGGTTCAAAGAAACCAGAAAACAATTTAAGGATAAAAAAAACGAAAATACCCAGTAGAGGGAAAGAAAAGTCCCAGACAAGCTTAAAATTAGTGAGTTTATCAAGAAACATAGGAGATAAAAGCCAGACTAAAGAAATTAAAAAGAAATAACAGCATAAGAGGAAACCAAAGATTCTCTCTTTGTGTTACGCGGAATGAAAAAGAAACAAAGAAGCTAAAAAAGCAAGCTTAACAACAAATCTCGAATCAAAATTATTAACAACCCATAAGGGCAAATGTCAAACAAGAGTGAAATACAAAAACCCACAAACGAGGAAGACTTGGATTCAAACGGAGTTTTGGTCTCAGAGAGTGTAAAAAGAAAAAAGAAAGAAAAAAAGATAGAAATCAGAGGAATTAAAAGTTCTTACTCGGCATATTTAATTATGATTTTTTTTTGCAAATCAAGTACAAATGCTTCATCGAAAAAACATCAAATCTAACCCAAAAAAGACGGCGACAGCGACATCGAGCGGCCGATGACGAAGATGGCGAGCGGTTGATGACGGAGACGGCGAGATAAAAATCAGGGATTTCGGTTTGGCGACCAAAATGGAGCAGAGCCCGGTTAGGGTTTTGGCCGGCACGCTGGAGTTCATGGCGCCGGAGTATTACGACGAAGAATATTCGCGGGACGGGTAGACGGTGGTGGTGTTGCGATGGCAGACGGTGGTGGTGCAGCGACGGCGGTTGGTGGGAGTTTATGCTTTGGTCGTTGTCTCTCACTCTCAAGGAATTGGTGTTTTGGCTGTCGAATCTCACTCTCTCTTCTCACTTTTCAGCCCAAAAACGGGCAAAGATGGTTTGGGCCAATAAAGACTATTGTTCATCTTATGCTAAAAAGTAAACCCTAGCTAATTAATTAGGGGCAATAAAGACACCGGTTGTAGAACCGGTGTCTTAACCCTAATTAAAAAATAAAGACATCGGTTCTGTAACCGGTGTCGAAAAATGTGGTTTTAAAAATATTATAGACACCGGTTCTATAACCGGTGTCGAAAGATCCGGTGTCTAATCTAAAATAATTTATATTAATAGACACCGGTTTCTAAATCCGATGCGAAAACCGGTGTCTATTTGGGAATTTTTTCACAATAGACACCGGTTCTAGGAAACCGGTGTTGTTTATCAAACGACAACACCAATAAGACACACATCGGTTTCTTACAAAACCGGTGTTTAAAAGGAAAAGACACCAGTACAGTCATAAAATCGGTGTCTTTTTGGTGGTGTCTATTAGCAGTTTTCTTGTAGTGATGATACCATATATTTTCATAGATCACAAAATAAAATAATCATAAAGATTAAGAGTAAATTTGAAAATTGACGGGTAAGCAACAATTTGCAAAGTCTAAAGGGTAAAATAGAACAATTCAATGTTAAGTGAGCAAAGTAAAACAAAATTGTATAGTTTGAGGGGCAAATTAAAATTACATCGATTTATTGAGATCTTCTATTCCATTTAGTGTTTTATCATATACTCGTGATGAACTAGTGCAAATGTCGTGTATACAATCATGACGTTATCATGTACACTTGTCATTCTGTCATATTCAAACTGGATTAGGTCATTTCTCTGGTTGATTTAGGATTGAGCTTTGGAGAGGTCAAGTTGGAATTGCGAGTAATAAAATTTGTCAAGAATATGTCCTATTAAAATTGGGAACGTATTCTAATAGTAGTAATTTATATATTTAGGAAATATGAGTGACAACACAAATCACATATATTCACATAAAGTAAATGGATCGAATATAAATACAAACAAATATAATATATATAAATTCTTACAAGGCACTTGTAACTAAATTTAGCTGGATCCTCTTTTACAATTAATTATGTGGTAATGGGCCAAAATGAGTACTTCTATAATGAAAAAAAAAATGAAAATTACCATATTTTGAAAATAAATATTTTTTAGCCATTTTGGTATAACAAAAAACATTCATACTCTTCTATCATATTTGTTTGATATTTGGTCTATTTCTCTCTGTTCTACTTATCTCTCTATCATATTTTTAAAAAATTCGAATCTATAATTTTTCGTTTTTATATATGCAATATGGGTATTGAATTATGGATCTCAAAAAATAATTAATTTGATATATTAATATACATGCAAAACGGAATTGAAACGAAAAATGTGAATTCAAAGTTTTTTGGAGAAAAATAAAATAACTGGTTATAATAAGTGAGAGTAGACTGAGGTAACTCGATATCAAGTTATCCAATTATGTAACTGGATATCGAGTTATCGGTGGTTTGACCAATGTCTATACTAAAAGCTGAAAACTCGATATCCAGTTATGTAATTAGATATTGAGTAATCATAACTCGATATCGAGAGTTTAACTCGATATATAAATGAAAACAAGATCTTAAGCACAACTCGACAAAACAACAAATGGAAACAACATTATTACCGAGTTACAGTAACTCGCTATCGATCTACATAAACTCGATATCGAGTAATAGTAACTCGATATCAAGTTATGCGATGACAATTCTTGTCATCTTCCTCATTCACCCCAATCATCATTAATGGTGCAGCAAGATTTTCAATCAAAACTTAAATTATCTAAACCATAAAATTCTTCAAACCTAAGAACAAATCTGTTGAGGACAAAAATGGTATTTCATTAATTAAATATATAATTTATTTTATATATTTTATTAATTAAACAGGCCCAAAGGAGTCTGGGTTAGGCCCTTCGGTCAATTTCTCCAAAGTGGATTGGCCCGTAGGTCAAATTCTCATACATAGCTCATGGGGCCCATCTCCCAAGTATAAAAAGGTCAATATTTCCTTGCCTAAGGTGAAAGAGTCCACTACAAGAAAAAATCAGTTTACCTGCAGAAAAATATGTAGATAAGTATTAAGAAAATTGTAAAGTGTAGGTAAAATCATTGTAGGTAAAATATTTACCTACAGAATCTAAAACTGTTGGTAAATACCTACAGAAAATATGTTGGTAAATTGAAAAGTTATCGGTAATCTGTCGGTATAATTTTGGGAAAAATAATATTTTTTGTTCTGTAGGTATTCTGTAGGTAACTGTAAAATTTAGTGACAAAATTATTTATGTCGGTAAACTGAAATTTTTTTGTATTGGTCGGTCGACTCGTACCTGATAAATTTACGAAATTCAGGCCTAAAGTTTTTGTATACTTTTTATATATGACAAAAACTTGTATCAGACGGTCTCATGGGCATTGTCCATGAGACAGATCCTAAATATAAATAGATTCTCAACCCTAACCAAACCCATAAAAAGATCCATATTTTTGTGTTTTGTGGGATCATTCTCATAAACTTAAGTCCATAAGACGGTCTCACATAAGACCTCCTCTTTATATATAGTGCATATATAAAATAAATAAAATATTACATTAAATATAAATCCAACATATTAATTGGTTCAATCCTTGCCATTCTTGAGACTTTGAAACGTGACTTAGGTTCAATTATTATTGCCACGAGATTTTTTTCTTACTTATTAATTATGTAGATAAAACATTAAAAATTCTCAATTGCACTCTAAAGAGAAAAATAGGTCTAGAACAAAACTTTTTTCTTACTTATTAATTATGTAGATAAAACATTAAAAGTTCTCAATTGCAGTCTAAAGAGAAAAATAGGTCTAGAACAAAACCACCACACTTAATTAATTCTTTTAAGGCCCTAAATTTAATATCTCTGAAATTGAAAAGACATGAAATAAAAAAGCAACTACAGGCTGGCAGAATCACTATTTAATTATACTGAGTTGATTAATATTCACTACAACATAAATAACATTAGATAACACTCAAAAAATGTTAACTAATGGCCATAAAATGTTACTATAGACAATAGGTAGCACTTTTATGGCGCTGCACTTGCCCGTGCTACCTATAGTCTAATGCACCACTTTTATTAGCTTTTAGTAACACTTTTTCTAAGTGTTACATTAAGTTTTCTATTGGTAACACTTTGAAGCAATATTTCTAAAGTGTTACATATGAATCTTATGTAACAATTTTTATATTTGTAACACTTTAAAAAAATACTTCTAAAATATTACATATGAATCTTATATAACACTTTTTTGTAGCACTTTGTAGAAATAATATTTTTTGCCTCCAAGTAGATTCGAACCCACGACCTACTATGTATGGAAGTGGCAATTTGCCACTAAGCTAAGTTGATTCTTATTACAACTTTTGCTTTGTTTTATATATACACATGCACACACACACACACATATATTATATGTATTTATAATATATTTTATATATTAAAGATTATATTTTATAATATATGTATTAAATTATATTATACACTGTATATATCAAATTTTATATTGTATAGTATATAGTTTGAAAATCATATTATATTATATATTAAAGGACACAAAAAATTAAAAATATATAAAATATATAAAACAAATTTATCGATCGATAAATATTCAATCGGTAAAAAAATAAAAATATATAAAAATATAAAATTAATTTACCGACAGATAAAAAAGTTATAACAAAAAAAAATTAAATAATAAAGAAAATAACAAAAAAATAATTTACCAACGGAAAAAATTCCTAAGTAATTACCGACAACATCAATTTTCAATGGTAATTTTTTTTCAAAAAGTAAAAAAAAATAAAAAAAAGGTTGACGATGAAATTGGTCTCTGTTAGTAAAAATTAAAAAATAAATAAATAATAATAATAAAATATATACATGCGCATTTTTCGCCAGTATTAATAAGACGGAATTAATTGCCTTCGTAAAAAAAAGCAAAACTAAAATACTTTGTAAAAAGAAAGCAAAAATTCAGTTAAAAAAACAGAGTACATGATGTCTACAATTTTTAGGTTTGGTGACATCAATTAATTAAATAAATCTTTGACATGATTTAATGATAGTTATATAATTTTGCATTACTATAATATAGCTTAAAAAGTGTTACACTCAATAAAATATAGTGTTGCCAAGAGTGCTTCTTAAATAAAGTGATACCTATTTGCGTTACAAAAGAAATAACAAAAAAAAAAAAGTGATACTTAAAAAATATTACTTATATAAAAGTGTTACATATAAACGTTACATATTGATAATTAAAGTGTTACCTATTTGCATTACAAAAGAAATAACAAAAAAAGTGATACTTAAAAAGTGTTACTTATATAAAAGTGTTACATATAAGTGTTACATATTGATAAAGTGTTACAAAAGTGTTACATAAATATTATAATGTAAAAAGTGTTACAAATATGTGTTACATATGTACCTTATTCAAAAAGTGCTACAAAATTTGTGTTACCTAATGTCATTTATGTTGTAGTGATTTTTTGGCGTCGATGCAATTAGATGAGTTGTATTGAAATAACAATAATTTTGATTTTTGAACATGGATGTCATATTATTTATCGCAGTTAACTCGTTTCAAATGTGGCGGGGTTTGCTTAGGCGTTGCCAACGAGCATCACCTATCAGATGGATATTCTGCTATCCATTTCATCAACACATGGTCCGATATTGCTCGGGGCCTCCAAATCATCGCCACCCCGCCCTTCTTGGACCGAACAGTTCTCCGTGCACGCAGTCCATCCAAACCCGAGTTCAGCCACGTCGAGTACCAACCCCCTCCACAAATCAAAACCCCTCCTCAGCACGACAACCCCAATAGAAAAACCCTAAGTTTTTCGATCTTCAAGCTAACGCGTGATCAGCTCAACACCCTAAAGGCTAATTGCAAAGATATTGATCAAGTGCGGCGTTATAGTACGTATGAGGTGCTGGCGGGGCACATATGGCGTTGCGTTTGCAAGGCCCGGGGGCTGCCCGAGAATCAAGAAACCAAGATGCAAATCCCAATCGACGGGCAATTTAGGTTGCAACATTCACTCCCACGGGGCTATTTTGGGAATGTGATATTTTCGGCTACGACCATTGCCTTGTGCGGTGAAATAGAATCAAGTCCGTTGGATTTTGCAGTCAGTAAAATTCATGATGCAATAGCAAGAATGAATAATGATTACTTGAGGTCAGCTCTTGATTATTTGGATCTTATTAAGGCCCGTCCACGTGAGCATGGTGCAGTTCAGGCTGGGGCACGGGCACATCCTTATAACTGCCCAAATTTTGGAATAGTGAGTTGGGCTAAGCTACCTGTTTATGATGCAGATTTTGGATGGGGAAGGCCTGTTTATATGGGACCTGGTAGAATTCCATCCGAGGGGGAAACTATTGAGGAAATACCACAAAATACCCTGATTTTTGAAAAAAAAAACAAAAATACCACCCTAACACTAATCTACCCCATCCAGTCCTAAACTTCCCAAATATACCACCCCATTACTTTTCTTATCAGTTTTTTACCCTCCATTCAAAGTCGGGAGAAGAGGCGGAATAGCGAAAAGACATTACCATATACTTATCGGTTCTTTTCCCAGGAAGCCCGTAACATTGAAGATTTTCTCGAGAACTTCGTTGGAAAAGGGCTATCTGACTTTAACTTCCGAAGTGTTACATGTATTCTTAGTAATTTCATTTTGTGTTTGAAAGGATTCCACTGTCATTTCTCGTTTTTTTCCATGTGTGCTTTTTGAGCATGAATATCTTCAAAGTTCATGTTATGTATTGAACTCAGCTCTTCAAGTTCTTATACTTGTTTATCGCTCAATTCTGCTATTGCAAATGTTGTAATGGTTCTTTAGTTGTTTTTTTAATGAAACAACAACAATTATTACAACCACAACGTCGGGATGAGCGACACAAGGTTCAGAGGCGGCGGCGCCGTGAGCGGCCGCGAAAGGTACGGCGGCGAATCTAACGGTTTTGGTTTCCAGCCGCAGGGAATGAGTGACACGAGGGCCTTGGAAAATGGGAAGTACTTTTATGACGCGTCAAAGACGAGAAATATAGCAAGAACCATCCCTATGAGAGCTTGAGAGGGGCTCGGCGGAAATGAGTATAATAATGGGAATTATTATGGAAATAGTGAAAATAATGGGTATGGATTTAACAGTGAAAATTCCATGGGAGGATATCAGAACCAAGAGTTTCAAGATGAAGAGAACAACATGCCTTGAAATTTGCAGTGAAAAAAATGAGATGAGAATACAATTTCCAATTTCTTTTATTAATTTATCAGGTCTATAGACTTTACCAAAGATTTATTAATTCTTTTCCTTTAATTTCCAATTTCGTCTTTTTACTTTGTAATGTAAAATTTTCAATTAAGATCCTCTATTTGTGTTTCATACA